>OZ012564.1:0-18698 GCA_963935595.1 Schoenobius gigantellus
CAATGTTACCATTCTTTTGAATGCCGTAAATATTAATACTTATGCGAGGATTATTCTTTTCAAAAACTTTGATGTCCGCAAACCCAACTGGAAAAATCATATTTTTGATATTGAGTACATTTTTAAAGTGTGGGTAAGCTGACGTTCGATGTGCGTTTCTGTTTATAGGAAATAGTGCTGCCATGACACACCATAAAAAACAATAATTATCAGAATTTTGAATGTTGATACATGCTCGTTTACATTTTATGGACTTTGGTAATTCTATAAAACTGGAGCCTCTTAACGGGTTATATTTGTTTATATTTACTTCTAGATATAGGCTTTGTAAATAGGCCCACCCACTATCTCTTTCTTCAAATTCTTCAATTTTTTTACAAATTAAGTGAATAATTTTTGAAAACATATCTTCAAAATTGAAGTTTTGATGCAAGATGAAGTTTTCCGTTGCAAATGACTTTATTGAAATCGAATCATACTTACTAAGCAGAAAGAATTCACAGAAAAGTTCAAAATTAGCTTTAACATTAGTGTGAGCTTGAATTTTCGCTATGAGCAATAGGCGTACGCGAGAGCGCAAGTGCCATAAAAACTCGGCGGGCGGGCGAACACGCGCACTATCATGACCCTCATCTTGATATCGAACACGGTACGATGCTATACGATTACGAAAAGCGCTATGAACTTTTTCAACCCCCTCACTATCAACGACCGAACTGTTGTTCTTATGTAAAATACTTTTCAAATGTGCAGAGAAAACTTTGTTATTTACGGATACGTCACAAACTGAACAGAAAGTAGACCTCGACATTATGATTTGGACAGTACAAATTCTCAAAGTTAAAGTAATAAAGGCTTAAGTATGTAAGTACCTAATCTTTGAGTTTGCTAACGATAAACAATAAGTAAACCAGCTAAAACATAATTTACGCAGAGAGAAACAAAAGAGAACCTATTTTTTAACTTTATCTTTATAAAATATCCCCTCTGTGGTAAACTTTGCCTTAGCTAATTTTACAAATTTTTTTAATGCGTAAAATTCTGGAGATTCTGCTTCGCCTTGCAAGCGTACCCAAACGACAGCGCGCTCGCACCGGTCAAGGCCGCTGAGATTAGATACCTCCTTCTGGTTGTAGAGGCGTAGCTCCACTAGCAAGTCGCCGTCGAGCTGTGCAGTCCGACGCGTTACACCACCAGGTACTCGGCGTGTCAGGATACTGGTGGTCTTGTTTGGCAGGTTTGGCGGCCGCGAAACCTCGCTGTCCGACTCTGAGTCGAACAACCACTCAGAAGTATTGGACGACGATGTATTCTTCACTTCTGCACTCTTCGCCTTCGATAGGCACTTTATCGCCTTGCTTCTCTTCTTTGGACTAGGGAGATAGAAAAAGGATACACGATTATTGTACACATTAAACACTTGAAATTTAGATATATGTAAATATAGCAATAAAAGTACCTGATGTCTTCGTCGTCGGTATCAAAGAAAAGGTCAGATTCACAGCTCTTCTTGGCTGACCTTTTGTTTTGCTTGCTATCCGACCTGAAAATAGTAAATGTCATATTAGTATTAAGAGTGGTTACAAGAAAACGAGTTGAAGATTCACATCTTCAATTCATAAGATAAAAAAAATATCATCATCATCAGTCAATCAGCATGCCACTGCTGGGCTTGATGGTCCCTCGTGAAGACAGCACTTGGAGAGGTCACGTCATATACAGCCTGGTCCAACGGCTCAATTTGTTGAAGCATGAAGATGATCAACCACTTATAGACAATTAAAGAATAGATATAAAGTATAGCAATAAAGTATAAAAACTTACGAACATTTTTCAGCTGTCTTGGTCTTGAGATTTTTTGATGAGGAGGTACTGAAGCACTGTTAGTGGTCAGAGATAGCACTGGAGTGTACTGTGACTACAGTTTTTCCGGATTTTATATAAGAAAAGTGCAATGCAAGTAATAATTTTACTGAGGTTCTCAACCTATACCTTATCTTTATAATCATTTTTATTTAACATGACTAATCTAAAAAAGAATGCTCATTAATTTTTATATTGTTAAATAAGTAAGTAATATTATAAAATATTATATATATAATCATAAAATTATTAATTTCCGTCCAAATCATATCCACACAAAATATTTATAAGAAAACAAATATGCATTCACGAATATGATGTCTATACGTTATCGAGAATCCTAATGCATTCACTTCCACTTCCATGGTCAGTGTTCGTTTTTCAAACACTAAAGAACTGACACTTTATTTAGAGAAAATATTTTTTTTTCGTGATTTTTTTATCACACCGCGCGTTTTAGGCAAAGGAGACGCGAAGCGCTCTGGGTACTATGGTACCCGGGACGTGTGAGTGGAGCAGTTCTCAGGTCTGCAACAAAATTTTTGATCCGCAGTTGCGTATGATCCAAAAACGGTCCGATCATCGGCTGAACTTCGTCAGCTATATAAAAAAAAAGTTCTTACGTAGCAAGAAAGAAACAAAACGACGAACTGACGCAATTACGTGTATTGGATTTTTATTTTCGAGGTAGTAGTAGATCGTTATTCAGCATCACAACATCTAAGAGAAGATTATAGTTTGGTAGTTTACTTTCAAAAAGTCGGTTCCATACTCGAAATATAAAACTTAATAACGTTTTGCACCTCTGACTTTCATGATATTTAGCAAAATTTGATATTTACCCATAATTCTACCAATGTGCAATATGACGCGGAAATAATCAGCAAATTAATTGTTTGTCGTTTATTTCCACAAACTTGCAATACAATACTGTGCATATACAGCAAAATAGTTGGTAACCGTTTAATTCTGCTGATGCAGAAATCTCGTGTAAGGCTGCATGCTCCAAATTTTTTTTCATTTCGGGTTTATTATATTTATTTAAATTATACATGTACATACATATTTACAATTACTAACGAATATTATCTCCAAATTAAAAAGTCTTCTTTATAATAACGGATGCGATTTCTAATTTTCATTTTTCGAGACTACTATTTAAAACAGATAAACAATAGGTATATCGTTCTATTAGGCGAACCGAATGTATTTATAGCATAACGATATTGATACGACATGAGGACAGAACCATAGAAGTTTATGAAAATTATTGTAATAATACATAGGTGGTATTCATCGGCAGCATCTCATACACGTTCCCACCGCACTACCTTATTTAATTAGGATGTTAAGACCTTAGTCAGCCAAGGTAGGTAGTTAAAATGTTCTTAGTATTTTTTATATTTTCATTTTTTAAATTATTGGAATATTTATTTTCTATTTTTTATTCGTGTGATGACTGGAACACATCTTTCAGGGATTAGCCCGCCCTTTTAAATATTTTGTAAAAATCAACAATTTTATACTTTGTTTTATAATAAAGAATATATTTAATTGAAGTAATTTAATAAACAAATAAAAGTATTAACGTGTGAAAGAAGCCTTATTATTTGAGTAAGCACTCGTAACTGGATATATGAATAATGTGCAATAAATTTATTGCTGATAAATGAATTTCGTGGGAATGCTTTGAAACTGTATGGCAGGCAGAGTGTAGAACGGTACTTATCCGAGAGTTGAGTCCTGAAGCTACGAAACCTCAACCTGTTTAATTTCTGTTGTTATTGCACTGCTACCTAGTTGAATGCCTTAATATTCTGAGATAGAAAACCTTGAAAATGTGTCTAGTAAATCGCAATCAATCAAAAGTATACTGTTTACAGTCAAACAACACAACACAATAGAAACATTATGAAATGAAATGAAATAAAAAATCTTCTTTTCCATTTAACCCTATATAATGTATATTGGGCAATCTTAAACTGTTTTCATCAAATCACCGTAAACGAACGCAGTGAGATTTGCGGAGCTAGAGCGCAGCGAAGCGTAGCTCAAATCTCACTGCGTTCGTTTGCGGTGTTTTGATGAAAACTGTTTTAGAATGCCCAATATACACCTACTGTGCTAGCAGAAGTGGTTTCGCTAGATTTTGCCACCTTATTGACGAATATTTTTTTTACAACTATGTAGGTGCTAGCAGCAGTAGTTTCGCGCTAGATTTTGTCACCTTATTGGTGAATGTTGTTTTTTATTACAATCTTTAACATACCATATTAATGGATTTACGTAGCTTTAGGGTGCATGCATGTTAAATATTCTTTATTTACACACGTTCATATTTAAAGCTTTATTTTTTATCTTATACAAATAAATAAACTTATACAAAAAAATAACGTTAGGCGTAATTGGGTACAGAGTTTATCACGAATGAATAGTTTTTAAGTACCTAATTGATTCTATTTATGATAATTCTGTTTGATTGGTTAGGAGGTTTTGAGGCTGACGGGGGGTCACACGAATTCCCTACGTGAATTCTATCGTGGTTGGGGGGATACTGTAACACCGTTTTTTCTTAAAATTTCATAAAACACTAATTTTGCAAAAGCACTTTGGTTTCACTGTAGTTTTAACACAAATTTCACAACTAAAATCATAATTACAACAACTTTGTCAATTAATTTCACAATATCAATGTCAAGTGTCAACGTCAACGTCGTTTCACGTCACGTCAGTGACATTTGCAATTATCTTTGGTCATTATTCAATTTTTGCATAAACAAAATAAATCTCGCGTTTATCCTGGCCTTATTTACAAAGATAGTTTTTTTTCGCCCAAAATCCCGTGCTTTTAGGTGGGTTGATTTTCTCAAAATTCGGAATTTGACATTTAGACCGTTTGTTTTGATCATTTTTAGAGACATATCATAATAAAATACACTTAAAGCTACAGATCATATAATTACGGTTTCGTCGAATAGAATTGGGAAAGCATTCACAGTTTGTTTATGGTTAATTTACATTACGTTTTGTTTTCCAACCAAACTTATAACTTAGGCTGGAAATACTTATTGCATATTGTAGAATTTCGAAAGATCCGTATGTTGACTTGACACATCATGACACACATGTTATGAAATGAATTTGGTTTTAGGGAAGGTTCCGTCGCCAATACGACGCTTAACATTCGGTGAACGAACGCGCCCATTTTTCACCCTAGTCTTTGAACGCGTCTTTCGTCTATGTTATGTAACACCGTTTTTTCTTAAAATTTCATAAAACACTAATTTTGCAAAAACATTTTGGTTTCACTGTAGTTTTAACACAAATTTCACAACTAAAATCATAATTACAATAACTTTGTCAATTAATTTCACAATATCAATGTCAAGTGTCAACGTCAACGTCGTTTCACGTCACGTCAGTGACATTTGCAATTATCTTTGGTCATTATTCAATTTTTGCATAAACAAAATAAATCTCGCGTTTATCCTGGCCTTATTTACAAAGATAGTTTTTTTTCGCCCAAAATCCCGTGCTCCCCTTTAGGTGGGTTGATTTTCTCAAAATTCGGAATTTGACATTTAGACCGTTTGTTTTGATCATTTTTAGAGACATATTATAATAAAATACACTTAAAGCTACAGATCATATAATTATGGTTTCGTCGAATAGAATTTGGAAAGCATTCACAGTTTGTTTATGGTTAATTTTACATTACGTTTTGTTTTTCAACCAAACTTATAACCTTGGCTGGAAATACTTATTGCAGGTTGTAGAATTTCGAAAGATCCGTATGTTGACTCGACACATCTTGAAACAAGTTAAGAATCTTACGAGTGTTATGAAATGAATTTGGTTTCGTCGCCAATACGACGCTTAACATTCGGCAAACGGACCTCGGTTCTAGTAGCTGCATAAATGCAAATCTGTGCGTGAATGGAACGCGCCCTATCTCACCGTGTCTGTGAGTCTGTGAGACATCGACCGAAGTAATTTGTTATTGATTAGGTACCTATGATTTGCGAACAGCATTTTAAATCTTAATTTCTGCGAATAAAATCCATAGGTATTTCTCCCGTTTTCCGTGTGAATTTCATTTGAAAAGTACAGTAAGACTTCAAAAGTCAAGTCAGTTATTTTTGTTTTCAGCTTGAAGAGTAAAAGCTCAATCATATTTTTAATCGCCGGCGCGCGATTCATTAAATTAATAGAAAGAAATAAATTTTATCAATATATAATACTCCGCCCACACTAAGGTATCTAATTAACTTATTATATTTCATGATTTAAAACAGATTTTGTTAATTTTATTTTAATTAGAGGGTAAATTGAATATTAAACCAAACATATTACATTTCCAAAATTCGCTTTTTTCATCCCCTATTTCATTAAAAAAAACCTGATAGTAAGCGGCATCTTAGTGGGATTAAGGCATATATTGAGTAACACTTGCGAATTTCCTGTTAAATTCTAAATTTTCACAATATTAAGTTTCACATCCTTCTTTGGCAAATAACTCACAAATTAAGCTGTTTTCTTTTTATTAATAGCAGTAATTATACACAAAATAGGTGCTCTCCCCTCCATATGTCCTTTTTATTAACTACCCAATAAGAAACTTTGACAATTCATTGAAAATTATGTTTGGAATTAACTTGCAATGTTTATTACATGAAATTCAAATGTATTGACTGGGATTCCTTCAGAACTCAGTGTTAGACCCACTGACCCTAAGATTATAGGCATATTTAATTATATTTTTAACATAACACTGTGCTATGAATCTCCAGGGCAGTTCCCGGAGGCCGTAGGGCTTCGCTGCAACTAACCTACCTAATAACCTAACACAAGGAGGAATTCTGTGGAATTGTACATATATAGAGAGAATAATCTAAGGAACGGGAATTTTATATCTCTGACCCGTGATCGCGGAAACTTAGCATCGAAGGTACGATCTACTAACAACCGCTCCGGGGAAAGCTACTAATTTAAAAAAAAGAAACCTATAACTATTTGTTCGTGTACTTTATTGCCCCCCATTTTGTAGTTTTGTACCCAATTTGTACCTGATTTTTACCTGCCGAGATTGATCAAACAAACCTGAACCATCCTGCCCTTGGCTTGTATTAATTAAACATTTAGTTAAGTGCTTTGCATTGAGGGAATTTTGTTAACTTCAGTAACATTATGCATAAGTGAATTACAACCATGTACCTACCAGAATAAAGCTTTTCATTTTGTATCGGACTAAAGGAATAAGTTTGTTTTTTTTCTTTCAACTTTAAGATTTCCCTATATTTCTACAATTTAGCAAGAAAAAGCACTACAATTTGGCGCCCGAATATACAGCAGGTTTTGTGGCATTATATGGCCCATTATTCTGGTCAAATGCTCAGATAGTGTTGATCCATCTCGGTATGTATCTTTAATAATTTTCTTTTTTTTAACGTTGTGTGTTAGTTAAGCTAAAACTCAAAAACGGCTCGACCGATTCTTACGAAATGTTATGTGTATTTGAATAGGTCCAGGGAAGGTTTAAAAGTACAACTGGACCCAGTAGGTAGCGCTGGAATCGGACAGGAGAACGTCTGCCGGTCTCATTAGTTATAAGATAAATAAGAATTCTATGCAGGTTTGGTTCAGATAGGTATAAATAAAAAACAAATTTTAGTTACATTTGCAAAGGTGAATATATTTTAAGATTTTTTGTTCATAGTTTGAGTATATAACATAAATAATATTGTAACATTAACTTCTCATATAGAATAGAGCGTAGTATATTTTTACAAAAATGGAGCAAAGACCAATTAGTTTTAATTTACTTAACAAAGATGAACTAGAATATGAGGTGAAAATCAGGGGTTCGAAACCAGCTGACACGGTGATGGCTCTGAGAGCACAGATCCGTACTCTCAATAAAGATCTGCCTTCTGATGAAATACTGACTTGTGATCTTGATGTCAATATTGAATTAAAAGTAATTCAAAAGAAATTAGATGATCTTGAGAAACTTATCACAAGTACTTCAAGTAAGCTGTCATCACTTAAGATGTTAAATAGAATTCAAACTCTTGCACATCACTTATTCCACAGAATTGGTCGCTTGTCTTCATCGGAGTATGATGATAATCTTACTTCTTTAATTACTTCTCTGAATAATAAATTAGATAGCACAACCGATTGAGCACTCCACTGCAACTACACACAATACAGCTAATGATTGCTCCGTGCATAAACTAAATTTACGCTTCAATGGCAAGACATGCATTAAAGCCTTCTTACAACGCCTCGAAGAGTTATGCTTGTCTCGTGGCCTTGCAGATTCAAAGCTTTTCTGTTCTGCGGCTGAACTTTTCACTGATGAAGCGCTATGCTGGTATCGAGGAGTAAAGTCAGACGTTCACAATTGGACTGAGCTGAAGACCTTGCTTCTCGATGAATATTTACCATCTGATTATGACCATCGCTTGATGCAGGAAATTAGAAGTCGTACTCAGGGCCCCGACGAAAGCATTGTGAATTATCTCAGCATTATGCAAAATTATTTTACTCGATTATCAAAACCAATCTCTGATGATGATAAATTGAACATAGTCATGTTTAATATTAGACCATTTTATACTACTCAGCTTGCTCTAGCCCCAGTGGAATCTTGGACTGATTTAAAGAAAAAATGTAGGTTATTAGAAGGTGCACAGGAGCGATCGGTGCATTTCAGTGAACCTCCTAGGGTCACCCCTTCTTCTCTGGCTCCCGATTTGTGTTACAAAAATACTAGTGGTAATAGTGGTAGCAAGGCCCCACCAAAAGTCTCTTCAATTCAGCCAGTGAATAATACACAAAATAATCTTTTTTGTGTCCGCTGTCGTAAAAATGGCCACAGCTTGAGGTATTGCAAGGCGCCTTGGGTACTTATTTGTTATCGTTGTGGAGAAAAGGGTTTCAATGCAAATAATTGTCCAAAGTGCACTTCTTCAAAACCTTCAACCGCAGAGATTCCAAAAAACGCCAAGCAGTGAACCGATGGCATAAAACAGTATATTTTTATAATAAACATTGTAATTCTGAACAATCAAGGCAGAAATACAATGAATTCTATAATAATGTAAATAAAGCTAGTAACAAACATACGCATAAAGGTAAGGTTACATCGGTTCACGCTACTACTAACGCCACCTATAATGATACCAGAGCTTATCTGAAGATTAATATTTTTGGCTTGGAATTCAGAGGATTACTGGATTCAGGATCACAGATCTCCATTGTGGGAGGGCAAGCATACAAATATTTTAAAGATTTCGCTACTTTACATAAGTCTGAGGACTTAGACTTTATAAAAACTGCAAATGGTTCTACTTCACGAGTAACTGGGTATTTATTTTTACCTGTATCAATAGAGAATAAAACTCGTGTTATTAAATTTTACGTCGTCCCTGGAGTTGCTACAGAGTTGTTATTTGGCTTAAATTTCTGGAAGGAATTTAATATTGCGCCAGATATTTTATCATTGTTAGAGGATAGCGGACATTTATATAAAAATAATAATCAGGTGTACACAGTTATGTCAGGCAGCCGTGCTTTACATGATTTTGAAACTTTATCTAAGCTTGAGCGTAGGCTGGTCAATGACGTCATAAAGCAATTTGATGACATTTCCGCAGAAAAGAAAGGCCTAGGTAGGACACACTTAGTGAGTCATAAAATTGATACCGGTGACCACCCACCCATTAAGCAACGGTATTATGTAGTCTCACCCGCTAAACTGACAGAATTAAATAAACACCTAGACCAAATGCTGAAGGATGATGTTGTTGAGCCTAGCGGAAGTGGATGGAACAACCCCGTTACTTTGGCGGTTAAATCAGATGGGTCATCACGTTTCTGCTTGGACAGCCGAAAACTTAACGCCATATCAAAGCATGACGCTTACCCTATGCCTTATATTAGCCATATTCTGGACCAGCTCAAAAATGCTAAGTACTTATCTTCTATTGACCTTAAGTCTTCATATTACCAAGTTCCTTTGGACTCTATTGAGTCCAGAGAGAAAACTGCTTTTACTATTCCCTGCAGAGGCTTGTTTCACTTTAAGGTCATGTGCTTTGGACTTACTGCAGCTCCAGCTACGCAGCAGCGGTTGATGGACCGCCTCTTTGGCCCCGAGTTTGACAATAAGGTGTTCGTATATGTTGATGATTTAATTTTACTTACCCCTGAAGGCCCAACGGCCTTCCAGGACCACCTCCAGCTCCTAGGTAGGGTAAAGGAGAGACTTAAACTAGCCAACCTTACTGTCAACATGGGTAAATGCCAGTTCTTCAGGAGACAGCTGAAATTCTTGGGTCATGTGGTTGACGAATATGGTCTGCGCACGGATCCTGACAAAATTAAGGCTATAGTAGACTTTCCTATTCCCACCTGCAGGAAAGACGTCAAACGTTTCTTGGGAACTGCATCTCATTATAGGCGTTTCATAAAAAATTTTAGTCATAGAGCTGGTCCCCTTAATGCTCTTACTTCTACCCGTAAGAGCGCGCCCCCTTTCAAATGGACGACCGAGGCAGACGAGGCGTTCAACGACCTAACACTCGCACTGTCTACTTCTCCGGTTCTGGTATGTCCTGACTTCTCGAAAGATTTTGCTGTCCACTGTGACGCTTCTGATTTCGGGTTAGGAGGTACCTTGACCCAGGTTGTAGATGGACAAGAACATCCTGTTGCGTACTGTAGCCGTTCACTAACACCCGCCGAACGTAACTATTCCGCTACAGAGCGAGAGGCATTGGCCGTGGTACATGTCGTTGAACACTTCCGCCCTTACCTTGAAGGTGGTCGACAATTTAAAATTATTACCGATCATGCTAGTCTAAAGTGGTTTTTAAACCTTAAGAATCCGACAGGACGACTAGCGCGTTGGGGGTGTAGATTGTCGCCTTATAATTTTATTATTGAGCATCGTAGTGGATCTCAAAACGTCGTACCGGATGCACTATCACGTTCTGTACCAGTGGCAGCCGTAGACGCATTTACATCCAGCGATGCTTGGTATAACAATATATTAAAACGTTGCACGGATAGGCCGCGCGCGTGTCCCAATTTTCAAATTATTGATGGTAGGCTTTTTAGATTTACAAAAAGCACTAACAAACTCTGTGGTGACTACCAGTGGAAAGAGGTTGTACCAAAGGAGCTTAGGGAGGATATTATTAAAAGTAACCATTCTGAACCAATTGCTGCGCACTTAGGCGTTGCAAAAACATATAAAAGATTAAAATTACGGTATTTTTGGCCCGGTATGCATAAAGATACCGAGGAATTTATTAAAAATTGTGCCACTTGCAACTCATATAAACATAGCTCACTAGCGCCACCTGGCTTTATGGGGGAACCCAAGGTCTGCTGTCGACCATTCCAGTGCATCAGCATTGATCTGGTTGGTCCACTGCCGATGTCTCGACAGCAAAATACATTTTTACTAGTAGTTGTGTGTTGTTTTACAAAATATTGTTTATTATTTCCTATACGCCGTGCAACGGACAAAGTTATAGCGCAAAGGTTAGAAGACCATGTATTTCTGGTTCACGGAATACCACAGACTGTGATGGCTCGCAATTTATAAGTCATGAGGTTCAGGCATTATATGAAAAATACAATATTCCGCAAGTACATTTGGGTCCAGTATATTGTCCACAAGTTAATACGGTGGAACGTTATAACCGCACAATAATCACTGCAGTTTCCTCGTTTGTTGAGAACGATCATAGAACGTGGGATATTAACATACATAAAATACAATTTGCCATGAACACCTCAGTAAATGAGTCTACTTCTTATACTCCTTTCATGCTAGTACACGGTAGGGAAGCTGTCACTGATGGTAGTATCTACCGTGATTTTGTAGATCTCCAAGAGTTGGTTGTGGTGCCACGCGATACTCATGCGTCTAATATTGGCCACCACGGTGACATTTTCATCAAAGTCCGAGAGTCGTTGCGTAAGGCCCATGAAAGGAATATAAAATACTATAACAACAAACGCAGAGATATCTCATTTAATGTTGGTGATTTTGTGTGGAAGCGTACGTACAAGCAGAGTTCTGCTAATAAATATTTTACTGCTAAACTTGCCCCTAAATATGAGCGTTGTAAAATTATACGTAAACTTTCCCGCCTCGTCTATGAGCTCGAGGACGAGAACGGAAAATACATAGGGAAGTGGCACATAAAAGATTTTAAAAATTTAGATACTTCGAGTGACTAAATTACATACCTAGTAACATAATACCTACTTAATTTTCATTTTTATACTCTTATGAAAATAGCCATATTTTTATAAGCATTTAACATTTAAGCACCGCGGGTGCGGCGGTCACAGAATACCCACCCCGCCATTCTTCCTGGCGTCTCGTAGAACCCGAGTGTAGGATAACGCGCCATATAACATCTGGCGGCGTTTTTGCATGTGTCTGTTCCTGTCGTTTTTTATTGATTTGCCTTGATACTTAAGTTTCCATATACCTAACATCTTCAAAATTGATACTACCATGACATAAGTACATTAAGATCTAAAACACAAATATTATACGTGTCTTAGTTCATGATGAGAAATAGATAAATATATTATTACTACCATTATATAAAATGGATATTACTTCTTTAGTATCTGATACCAGAATTAAAGAACAAGTATGTACTTATTATAACTGTTATGTGGTTAGATAGATGCATTTAGCACAAGATCACAAATATAAACGTGTCTTGTTCATTATTTTTTATATGTATTCTACTCTAATCAACAAAATTAATTTGGAATTCCTCACAGGAGCGGTTTGCAACTCTAGAAATAAGCCTTTGCTATATTCTTATAATGGAGGAAGTTACATCTAGCTGGAAACGTAGGAAAATCAATATCGACGATCAGGGGCAACGACACATGCAACTCATTTTTTTTATTATTTCCTTTTTATTGTTTTTTTACTTATTATTTGACGATTAGAGTCAAAATGTCTGTAATAACGACATCTACCGGTGGTTGTTGACATTACTTGTTATACTCTGTTAGTGTCAAGATATACTTATTTAACAACGCCATCTCGGCGTCAGTCCTGACACTACAGTTTTTTCTTTATTACTTACTTATATTTGATGGGCATAGGATATAATGCCTTTTACCTATTTATCACAGCCATATAGGTGCTAGCAGAAGTGGTTTCGCTAGATTTTGCCACCTTATGGGTGAATATTTTTTTTAAAACCATGTAGGTGCTAGCAGCAGTAGTTTCGCGCTAGATTTTGTCACCTTATTGGTGAATGTTTTTTTTTTTATTACAATCTTTAACATACCATATTAATGGATTTACGTAGATTTAAGGTGCATGCGTGTTAAATATTATTTATTTACACACGTTTATATTTAAAGCTTTATTTTTTATCTTATACAAATAAATAAACTTATTAAAAAAAAATAATAACGTAAGGCGTAATTGGGTACAAAGTTTATCACGAAGGAATAGTTTTTAAGTACCTAATTGATTCTATTTATGATAATTTTGTTTGATTGGTTAGGAGGTTTTGAGGCTGACGGGGCGTCAGACGAATTCCCTACGTGAATTCTATCGTGGTTGGGGGGATACTGTAACACCGTTTTTTCTTAAAATTTCATAAAACACTAATTTTGCAAAAGCACTTTGGTTTCACTGTAGTTTTAACACAAATTTCACAACTAAAATCATAATTACAATAACTTTGTCAATTAATTTCACAATATCAATGTCAAGTGTCAACGTCAACGTCGTTTCACGTCACGTCAGTGACATTTGCAATTATCTTTGGTCATTATTCAATTTTTGCATAAACAAAATAAATCTCGCGTTTATCCTGGCCTTATTTACAAAGATAGTTTTTTTTCGCCCAAAATCCCGTGCTTCCATTTAGGTGGGTTGATTTTCTCAAAATTCGGAATTTGACATTTAGACCGTTTGTTTTGATCATTTCTATAGACATATTTTAATAAAATACACTTAAACTTATAGATCACATAATTATGGTTTCGTCGAATAGAATTTGGAAAGCATTCACAGTTTGTTTATGGTTAATTTTACATTACGTTTTGTTTTTCAACCAAACTTATAACCTTGGCTGGAAATACTTATTGCAGGTTGTAGAATTTCGAAAGATCCGTATGTTGACTCGACACATCTTGAAACAAGTTAAGAATCTTACGAGTGTTATGAAATGAATTTGGTTTCGTCGCCAATACGACGCTTAACATTCGGCAAACGGACCTCGGTTCTAGTAGCTGCATAAATGCAAATCTGTGCGTGAATGGAACGCGTCCTATCTCACCGTAGTCTGTGAACGCGTCTATGCTATGATCTCGGAACTGGATAACTAGTCTGTGAGACATCGACCGAAGTAATTTGTTATTGATTAGGTACCTATGATTTGCGAACAGCATTTTAAATCTTAATTTCTGCGAATAAAATCCATAGGTATTTCTCCCGTTTTCCGTGTGAATTTCATTTGAAAAGTACAGTAAGACTTCAAAAGTCAAGTCAGTTATTTTTGTTTTCAGCTTGAAGAGTAAAAGCTCAATCATATTTTTAATCGCCGGCGCGCGATTCATTAAATTAATAGAAGGAAATAAATTTTATCAATATATAATACTCCGCCCACACTAAGGTATCTAATTAACTTATTATATTTCATGATTTAAAACAGATTTTGTTAATTTTATTTTAATTAGAGGGTAAATTGAATATTAAACCAAACATATTACATTTCCAAAATTCGCTTTTTTCATCCCCTATTTCATTAAAAAAACCTGATAGTAAGCGGCATCTTAGTGGGATTAAGGCATATATTGAGTAACACTTGCGAATTTCCTGTTAAATTCTAAATTTTCACAATATTAAGTTTCACATCCTTCTTTGGCAAATAACTCACAAATTAAGCTGTTTTCTTTTTATTAATAGCAGTAATTATACACAAAATAGGTGCTCTCCCCTCCATATGTCCTTTTTATTAACTACCCAATAAGAAACTGACAATTCATTGAAAATTATGTTTGGAATTAACTTGCAATGTTTATTACATGAAATTCAAATGTATTGACTGGGATTCCTTCAGAACTCAGTGTTAGACCCACTGACCCTAAGATTATAGGCATATTTAATTATATTTTTTTAACCTAACACTGTGCTATGAATCTCCAGGGCAGTTACCGGAGGCCGTAGGGCTCCGCTGCTTGACTTGACAGCTAGAAAACATAACAAAATAACCCGATATCTAGGAGGAATTCTGTGGAATTGTCCAAATATAATACATCAAATCTAAGGAACTGGAATATTATATCTCTGACCCGTGATCGTAGAAACTTAGCATCGAAGGTACGATCTACTAACAACCGCTCCGGGGAAAGCTACTAATTAAAAAAAAAAAGAAACCTATAACGATTTGTTGGTGTACTTTATTGCCCCTCATTTTATAGTTTTGTACCCAATTTGTACCTGATTTTTACCTGCCGAGATTGATCAAACAAACCTGAACCATCCTGCCCTTGGCTTGTATTGATTAAACATTAAGTTAAGTGCTTTGCATTGAGGGATTTTGTGTACTTCAGTAACATATGCATAAGTGAATTATAACGATGTACCTACAAGAATAAAGCTTTTCATTTTGTATCGGACTAAAGGAATAAGTTTGTTTTTTTTCTTTCAACTTTAAGATTTCCCTATATTTCTACAATTTAGCAAGAAAAAGCACTACAGTTTTTAAAACAGGAAGTGATCCCGCTATCTTGACGTTTATCGCACATACGTCTCAAACACGAATTGAATACGGATAAGTGCGCAAACGCTATGACCTAAAGGACAATGGCAAAGTTCCTAACAAATTTTTGCTGACATACTTTTTGCGTCAATGGATGAAATATATTTAAAATCTAAGCAAACATTTAAAAACCAGATAAAAAATTTACTCCTTGATTGTCAAAAAAAAGGAATTTCTTTACATCTTGCTTAGGCTTTGAATGCTGGTAACCTTTTTTGTAAAATCATATTATTATTCCTATTCTTTTATTTATTATTTTCTTTTTTCTATAATTATTGGAAAATTGAAAAAAATCGACCTATTTTGGACCACTGCAATGAGCGGTTCAAGGCACTGTACACGCCAAGGAAGCATCTAAGCTTAGATGAGTCTCTTCTATTATGGAAGGGCCGTCTAAGCTTCATGCAATGCATCCGCTCAAATGCCGCAAGATTTGTCCGTCAAATCACAAATCTCGCTATCGACAAAAAAAGTGCTTACGATGCGCAGCAGAGGGCAAACGCACAATGGTGTCACAAAGGTGCAAATACTGCGATGCGCCATTGTGCCCTGAACGTTGTTGGGAAGAGTATCACACCCGCCCCAACCTTTAAATTGTCAATTTTTATATATACGAGTATATAATAAACAATACAAGTTTCCGTCTGACGTAGCGTTATTGTGGGGGTAATAGACGAATCATCTTATTTTGTTCCGAAGCGGCATGAACAAAATGGTAATTCTTAAGGATTATTTTGGTGATGGAACCTTCAAAAGTTGTCTACTAAAATCTATTTAACCAGATTTTTACAATCCATGCCCATTTAGTAGGCAATAATAACAGCATACTCTAATAAAAAAAGAGTCCTATGAAATTCTTTTCAGTCCAATTAAGTCTCAAATTCCTTATTGAAATCCATCGTGTTTCACTTGCGATTTTGAAGAAGCAACCATGTCTGCAATAATGGAAGTTTTCCCAAAGGTTTAGATTTAGATCTCCATGGTTGTTATTACCATTTTAATAAAGCCGTATGGTGGAAGGGACGTGATTAAGGCCTTACAATATCTAAGATCCTGCGCCGTCAGGTCGCACTTAGTGCAGTACTTCCGTTACTGCCCGAGAACAAAATAAATGAAGGGTGGTTTTATATTGGCGAACAAAGTCCTGATGACAGTCAAAGTGCTAAATTTAGGAAATGCTGTCACAATGGCTTCGACCGAAGTTCATTGAAGTATGGTGCAGTTTTGGCAAACGGCACCGTACTAACAACCTCGCAGAAGGTTGGCACTATAAATTGAATAGCACAGCGGCCAGATAAAATCCCACCATATGAAACTCTATATCGAGATGCAAATTTATTCAGCGTTAAAGCCGACCAAACACCAAAACGCCGCACCCAAAATTCAATTGAGATCGACGAATTTAACTTATTAACGGTGTAATTACCGTAGGACATTTTCTTGAAAAAATGCGCGAACAATATTCTTCCATTATAATTAGGTTGATTATACGAGTATTATAGCTTAAGAAAATTATTGTAACATATTTTGGAGTATGAAGCTATTTACCAAGTTGATTATTTTTTAGTCTAATGATTGTGATATTTTTTTTGATTTATACTATCTATAATGTTGAAGTTGTGTCATTTGTGTTAGTTTAATAATTATTTGGTTTTTTTTACCTTAAATAAAAATTTTATTTTTATTTTATTTAGGAAAACAAACAGGTGTGTACAAAATCAATTAAGTTATACATTTGCCAAAAGAGTTTCCACAGATAATAGTAACATAATCAGTATCTTAATAACAAAAAGTTTACTGAGTAAACAGATTTTTATAAGCCTTACAAGCATGCTTAAATATTTAAACAAGTAATGATAAGAAAATATCCTATACCAGATTATAATCTAGTATGCGACATTACATTGTACTAATACGAGTATTTATCATTCTAATAATGTTACCATCTGAGGCCGCGCCTTATAGGCATTACGTTCGGGAGGAGACGTGCGGGGCAGGAGGCGTGCGTCGTCACCATGAAGCAAATACAAAGAGGAGATGCCCTATCGCGTTTTCCGTATGAAATCAAGTGAAGCCGGAAATCGGGGTGCGGGGGGAGGGTGCACGACGCCACTGTCACCTTGTAGCGAGTAGAATTACTAAAATGCCAGCATTATTGACGTTAACATAAAAGTTCCGCTATACATTACTAGGTGGCAGTAAAAGATACATTCGTAGGAGAAATATAATTATGTTAAAAGATACATTCCTAGGAGAAAGATAATTTATTAGGTGCTGTGTCAATATAATCTAAAAATAAAAATCGTTAAAACTGCTTATATTAATTCACGTGTTTTGTTTTCGCCCTTAATACATCCTACGTTTTCGTTAGTATTTTTACTCGCCACTAGAGGGCCTTTTGTGCTTTATCGGGACATTGACAGAAGCGTCCATGTGGCGTCGAACATTCTAGAAGCAATACGTCAAGTAATAAATTAATAATGCTTGTTTAATGTACTTACAAATGGAAAGAGATTTTTTTTTCGTTCACTTTGTTTCTGTCGTCTGTGTAACTTTTGCACGATAGAATACAACATTTCATTTTGTATTTAGGTAATTTAAAACTAAAATAAAAGAAGAGCGTACGACGTACTAATCCGACAGATAAAAAGATCGACTGATGTCAGCGCCTCTGGCGTTAAGTAGCTAAAACTAAAAATGCGTGACGTCAGGACTCTGGTGTTAGGAGCTGGACCTAGATGCTTATAACATCTCCTCTTTGTATTTGCTTCATGGTCGTCACCTCACCACGAGCGGCCTTCGCGGCGGGCAGCGCGGATATCGCGAGCCAACCGCTCTCTTCCTTTTGGGACTCCACCGGCGACGGTCCAAACATATACATATATACTTTCAAATATTGTAACGCTATAATGAAACTAGTCATTTTATACATATTTCATTTAAGTCCCCTAGGACCATAACATTGGTCCAATCGAGCCTTCAAGATTTTTGCGGAGCAAAATTTGA